>CM028131.1:1422937500-1422947500 GCA_016271365.2 Neoceratodus forsteri | reverse complement strand
GAGGCAGTCAGTGCATTGGGGCATAAGTTTGACGCCTTTGCAGAATATTTAAACTAGCAAATGGGAAGAGGGGTGCAGCACCCGGTACGTCGAATGGGAAGAACGCACCTCCCCCCTCAGCTAGTGGTCAAACAGGAGTTCAGCATCTTTGTAGTTCATTTGCATCACCAGGTAAGGAAAAAGGTCCGGCTCCCCATACGACGCACAGGGGAAACGCCAGACCTCGTCCAACAACTGACGCACCAAAATCTGGCCAATGGAAAATCATGAACACAAATGCTTACAGGCTGGGGAACAAGATCCCAGATCTGCAGGCAATGATGACAGAGGCTAAACTGGACATAGTAGCCATTAGTGAGACATGGTTTACCAGTAACCACACTTGGGAGACTTTTAGTACCTGGCTATGTACTGTTCAGAAGAGACCGAGGTGCAAAAAGGGGCCCTTTATTTCAATGAAAATGTCAAAGTTACAGAAATTCAGAATACATATAAGGAGCCAGAAGAACTGTGGGTCACCCTGGAAACAGGAAATGGGACAGCCATACGAACTGGGGTTGTCTACAGGCCTCCAGACCAGTGGAGGACATAGACACATTACTGTTAGAAGATATGCAAAACATGACAGCTAAAGGGGAGGTTCTGATAATGGGAGACTTCAACATGCCAGATACAGATTGGTCAATACCAGCAGGAACATCTGCCAGAACTAGACACGTAGTGGATTCCCTGCAGGGGGAGTGCCTCAAACAACTGGTACAACAACCCACAAGAGACAGGGCTATCCTAGATCTAGTACTGACTAACAGGGAAAGGATCACAGATCTCCAGGTAGGTCACCTGCGGGCCAGTGACCATCACATGGTATGGTTCAGTTTGGCCACTAGAACTATATCATCCCATTCCAAGGCAAAAATATGGGACTTCAGAGGAGCTGGCTTTGATAAGATGGCCAACAGACTTAAGCTAGCCCAGGCAAAAAGAAATGCAGGTGAGGGGGTACAGGCAAAGTGGGCAGGCATTAAGGATACAGTACTTGAAGCAACATCCCATTGTGTTAGAAAAGGAAATGCAAAAGAAGAAGGAAACCACTTTTGTTCTCAAAAACAGTAGCAGAAAAGGTCCGAGCCAAAAGGCTGGCCTTCAGGAAATATAAGGGAACGCAGCAGGATGAAGATAGGGAAGCATACCAAACTTCCCTAAGGGAAGCAGGGAAGACAGTAAGGCAGGCAAAGGCCCAAACTGCAGAAACACTAGCACAAACAGTAAAAGAAGGTGACTACTTTCTGCAGATACATTAGTGAAAGGAGAAAGTCCAGAGGGGGTATTGCTAAGATCAAAGGGGAAAAGGGGGCGTGTGAGGAGGAAGACCATGTAAAAGCATCTGTCCTAAATAGATACTTCTGCTCAGAATTTACTGAGGAGAAGTTAGGGCAGGTCCCTCAGCTCAGTACCATGGACAAAGAAGGGAGGGAGGTGTGCACTAATCCCTTCACAAAAGAAAGGGTCCTACAAGAGCTCAATAAGCTCAGGGTGGACAAGGCAATGGGACCTGATGGCATACGTCCCAGGGTACTAAAAGAGCTAAGGGTGGAACTGGCAGAGCCATTATCAGAACTGTTTAGTGAGTCTCTGAGCACAGGAGAGGTCCCAGAAGACTGGAGAAGGGCTCATGTGATCCCGCTCCACAAGAGTGGTAGCAGGGAACTATAGACCAGTAAGTCTTACCTCAGTAGTGGGCAAGATTATGGAGGCACTCCTTAAGGAAAGGATAGTGCAACACCTGGAATCCATAGGAGCACAGGATCCAAGATGGCATGGGTTTACAACAGGAAGGTCCTGTCAAACTAATCTCATAGATTTCTTTGACTGGGTAACCAGAGTGGTGGATCAAGGGGGAACAGTTGATGTCGCCTACCTTGACTTCAGCAAAGCTTTCGATACTGTTCCACGTAGAAGAGTGATTAATAAACTGGGTAGGCTTGAGGTGGGTCAGAAGTTGGTCAACTGGATGGCAGACTGGTTGATGGGCTGAAAACAGAGAATGGTGGTAAACGGTATACAGTCAGAAGAGATGCAAGTCACAAGTGGGGTACCTCAGGGATCAGTCCTGGGGCCAGTCCTCTTCAATATCTTCATCAGTGACATTGCAGATGGACTGGAGGGTAAGGTTTGTCTGTTTGCAGATGACACCAAGATCTGCAACAGAGTAGATGATCCAGGCGGGGTGGGCAGAATTAGAAGAGATCTAGATAAACTGGCAAAATGGTCGGAGAGTGGCAACTGTGGTTTAATGCAAAGAAGTGCAAAATCATGCACATGGGGAAGAGAAACCCTGAAGCCACCTATAGGCTGGGAGGGGAGTTGCTGGCAGTCACAAGGGAGGAAAGAGACTTGGGCATCATCATCACAGATGACCTGAAATCATCCAAGCAGACCACTAAAGCAGTGGGTAAGGCTAGGGGAATGTTGGGGTGTATTAGTAGGGGTATCACAAGTCGTAAGAGGGAGGTAATAATCCCTCTTTACAAAACATCGGTTAGGCCCCATCTGGAGTGCTGCGTGCAGTACTGGAGGCCACACCTTTACAAGGACATTAACCAAATTGAGGCAGTCCAGAGAAGGGCAACCAAAATGGTGCAGGGACTACATCAGAAAACGTATAAGGACAGATTAACAGAGCTCAATATGTATACCCTAGAACAAAGAAGGGAGAGAGGTGATATGATTGTAACATTCAAACACCTTAAGGGCATTAACAAGGTGAAAGAGTGTAACATGTTTCAATATAAGAAAAATAGGACAAGAGAACACAGCATGAGATTAGAGGGAGGCCGATTAAGGGGTAATGTGAGGAAGTTCTTTTTCACAGAAAGGGTGGTGGATGCATGGAACGGCCTGCCTCAGGAAGTGGTGGATATGACTGCAGTGCAGGGCTTCAAACAGGCATGGGATAGGTATAAGGGAGCAATACAGATGGGTATGAATAGATAGGCCATTGACAGAGCAAAGGCAGGTGGCACATTCATAAGGTAGAAAAAGAAATGGGCAGACTGGATAGGCCTTGCAGTCCTTATCTGCTGTCAGCTTCTATGTTTCTATGTGACAGTGGACATTCAGCTGGCAGAGGCTCTCAGCCAGGTGGGCGAGATGTCACATGAGTGGTCCCTGCATCAGGAGGAGGTGAGCCACCTGTTCTGCTTGTGGATCATACCTCTGGACCTGTTTGCCTCCTGGGAGTATTCAGAACTGTGGCTATTCTGTGCCTGCCCTCCACAGTCTGGGACACGGACACTGGTGAGGGATGCCTTTGTGAGGCGCTGAACCTCTGGCCTCCTATACGCCTTTTCTTCCTTTCCCCTGCTCCACTAGATGGTGGTCAAAGAGCAGCAGAACAAGACGCAGATGACCATGATAGCGCTGGACTGGCCACACCAGTTCTTGTACCCGGATCTCCTCTGCCTCAGTAGCAGACCTCTGCAGTGACTGCCTCTTTATGTAGATCTGCTGACCAGATAGCAGGGGAAGGTCCTGCACTCTGACCGTCCCTGCATCTCATAGTCTGGTTCCTGAGCAGCTAGAATTCTAGGCTTTAGGTCTTTTGGAAGGTGTGCTCCCTGTTGTGGAGGCCTCCTGAAAAGTCGGCTCACAGGTGCTACACCTTTTAAATGGAGCTTGCTCCTCTTGCCTGCCCTCTGGCTAGTATCCTTGAGTACTTCTGGTTCCTGTTTCAGCTACGGTTGCGACTGATGACTCTGAAGGTACAACTTGCAACCATCTCTGCATACTGAGGGCAGGATGGTATGCAGATGGTGGCACAAGAGAAGGTGGTCGGGTGCGTCTTTAAAGGCCTTGACCACTTGTCCCCACTGGTGCATGAACCAGCACCACCTTGGACTTCTGCTGGTACTGGCAATGTCCATGGGCAAGCCTTTTGAGCCTGTTATGCACAGGTGTGAGATGTCACACCTGTGATGGAAGACTGCCTTCTTGGTGGCTGTCATGTCAGCCAGGAGGATTAGTGAGCTCCAGATGCTCTCGATAGAGCCTTCTTATCTGGTCATCCCACAGGGACAAGGAAGTCCTTCGCCACCACCCAAAGTTCTTCCTAAAGGTTGTCTCAGAGTTCCATCTTAATCAGGTGATGAGATGAATCTCCTAGTCTACTTTTCGAACCCATCTTCAGAGGCCAACCGCAGGCTTCATACCTTGGACCTGAGGTGGGTGCTCTGTTACTATGTGGAGCGCATGGCTGGATTTCGGGGTGAGACTCACCGTCTCTTCATCACATACACTAAACCGCACCTGGCAGACCGTCAGCTAAGTGCATGATTGGCAGGTGGATTATGTCTTGCTTCAACCGCTGTTATAGGTTGCCTGGTAGGGAGCCTCCCGTAGGGATCAGGGCTCATTCTGCCAGACATAAATGCTGCCTCAGGTGCAGCTTCCAGGGACATCCCTATCCAGGAGATCTGCAGGGCTACTACCTGAAGTCGGCACACATCTTCATCTCCTGTTACAGCATCAACCTAGAGTCTCATTGGGATGCTGCACTTGGGACCTCAGTTCTCCAATCTCTGTTTGCCAAGTTGGGGTGCACACCTTGCCCTCCTCCAAGAGAACTGCTGGACGTCTGCCATTGTGTGGATAAGGGAACCATATACACTTTTCTAGAAAAATAGGTTACTCACCTGTAATCGTAGTTCTAGGAGTGGTAGATGGTTCACATCCCCACCAACCACCCGAGCTCCCTGGCAAGTGGCACACTGATCCCTGCTTCCAGCATGCAGGATCTGACGTCATGGGGTGGAGCTGAGGGATATCCCACCCAGGTGGTGGGAGGAGCTTTGCTTAAAGATGTTTTGATGAATCATCTTTTCTGAAAAATCTTCCATTGTGTGGATGTGAACTATATACCACTCCTAGAACTACAGTTACAGGTGAGTAACCTGTTTTTCTGCTGCAGCATATCTCACATGTGAACCTCTGAAGTTGTGCTAAGAAAGTCCTGGGTAGATCAAGTTACTCAGTTTGTGTTGGGGGTGGTAATAGGGTATGCTGTCAAGACAAATTGATGGTCAGCCGACATCTAAAACAGTTCTGAGAGAAGTTTGAACTACTGTATGAGTCTCTCCCCTCAAAACCATCCAGTATACTGGGGGAAACGAAGGTTGGCTGCTCAGGCTCCTTTCTCGAGGTATTCTAAATGTGCCAGCAGTAATTTGTTATCCATGTCATCTACTGCCACCTTGGATTTTATCAAGTTGGTTTACCATAGTTTTTGTTCCCTTTCCATAGAGGTGACTTCAATCTCTACTTGGGTTAAGTGGGTGTTGAAACCTTCCACTCTTTTTTTGCTCAGCTGGCTAATTGCTTCCAAGACAGCTTGGACAGTGGTCACAACATCCCTACTTTGTTGCTGCATTGGCTGGCTGCTTTTAGCGCCACTCTTCGAAGGTGCAGGCACTTTCCCTTCCCCCGACTCATTTGGAGGATTGGTTTTTCAGTCTTTCAATCCTGAGATTTATTTCAGAATTCTCCAGCAGTACCTCAGGAAATACTTACATCGAACAGTTTGTTTCAAGAGTCAGAATAATGTAAAATTATGTTTTATTAGTTTTTAAGTTTTAAACATGCTGAGTCACATAAGGAGAGTCTTCTGTTGTTTACTGTTGGCCATGACCAACCCCGTGTCTGCCCAGTTTTTCAGCTACAGGGAAGCATGGGGATGTTTAGTTTTTCTTATTGAAAGACTACTGAGAATATTTAGGGAGGCCATATAAGTGGTGCATTTGCAGGGAGGGCCTCTTGTGGCAGTATTTCTGATACAAACCTGACATGTAACAGCCTTACATTGGTAAAGTGTTCCCATATGTGGCCGTAAGTCCCAAAATTTAATAGGGGTAAGTCCCAAAAGTTAATGGGGTGGGCTGGGTTCAGTCGAACTTTTCAAATGAAAATAAAGGCCCAGGCCTTCTGGCTGTTGTCTGGTGACTCCGTTTAGGTTAAACATAGGTAGTGCAAAGGGGAACATATTTCTATGGAAGAGAATGATGCATAGATAGCTAAGAAAGACAGGGATTATTGTCCATCCAGTCTGCCCTGAATTCATACCTAGAGTTACTAGTTTTGTTCTCTGTCTCGAAAACTGCCAGTATTCTTGTATTCCTGTCTACCCCTAACACTTTTGGTTTTTATCCTATGTGACCTTGATGTCTTAAAGTGCCACCATCACCACCACTTACTTCTCTGGACAGTCTGTTCTACTGGACCATCATTCTCTCAGTAACAAAACACTTCCTCACGTCCTCCTTAAACTTTCCTTCTGCCAGCCTTAAGGTGTGTCTTCTGATGTGCTGTTTTAATAGTACACTGTCTACCCTATTATTGTTGCAGGAAGTTTGTTCCCTTGACTACTGGTCAGAGACCAGTTTCCGTACAACCTGGTCTGAGACCAGCCTGGTCTGAAACCAGTTTCCGAGCCACCTGGTCTGGAACCAGATTCACCGCTGTACAGGAGCTCTCTTTGTTGCACTTAGTCTTTTCCTGCTCCAACTCCCTTAAGTGTAAATTTACTGTTCCCAACTCCACACCGCCATGGATCACCACACCAGTGAAATTTGGGGTCAAAAGAATTTTAGGGAAACGTGAAATTCAAACCCAGACTTTCAGGATTACAGCCTAGCGCCTTAACCACTACACTATGCTGGCTGCTGCCTAGCAAGCCTGTGGTTAGATGCATATGTGACAACTGATCCCAGACCATTTCAGCTGGAAGGAGAAACTGGTCTCAGACCAGGTGACATGCAAACTGGTCTCAGAACAGGCAGCTTGGAAACTGGTCCCAGACTAGTCGTCGGGGGAACAATGTTCCTACACCCCTATTATCCCTCCCTCTATGTACTTGTAGATCTTTTGTTTTAAAAATGAATGTTTACTGAGTAACATGGGTACATTCAGCTATACAGTATATCATTGTTTTCAATACACAGCTGTTTCCAAGAGAATAATATCTTAATCTCTGACACAGACTTTAAACATATTGTGAATTGCACCGTAACCCAGCAGTTTATTATGAAGAGAAGGTATAACATGGGTAAAGCACCACTAGCTACTGCGAGCCATCGCACAGCAGCCAAAGCGTCCATCTACGGACAAAAACATGGATTTGGAGGTTAAGTTTATAAGTTAATTCCTACCTGTATTGAATATCATTTATTGTATTATATCAAATCACAACTGGTGTGTCAGTGGGTCTGTTTGGAGCCATTTTTTGGTGATGGGCTTTGTGTGCAGTGACCAGAAGTATGTTCCAAAGGTATAGCTTGTCACGCCCCACTAAGTCAACAGGGGAAAGGCCCAGTGCACCATTCTCAATGGAGAGAGGATTTCCAAGGCCAAACAGTGCTCACAGTGAAATCATGATTTGCTTCCAGAAATCCGCCAGAGCCGGACAAGTCCAAACAATTTGCGTGTGGTGATCTTGTTTCTCTCCACGTTTCCTCCAGCATGCTGTAGAGAAACATGGGCCCCACCTTCCTTGGTATGGTGGGTATTGAGAAAAAACAAATCTTAACTTTGCAGGTAAATTCCTGCCACAAAGGCAAGCATGTGTTTCCTTTTTTTTTTTTTTTTGGTCCTAAATGGAAAATCTTGGCCCAGCCCACTTCAGCTAATACTTTATTGCTTTCTTGTTGCAACCTTAGCTTTATAAGAGGCGTAGTTGTGTGATTTAAGGGCTTTGTATATGGCCAAAATCAGCCCTGTGCGATGAGCACCTTTCAAAATTGTACCCATAACATCCACTAAAAGGCTTACTGTCCGGCTATTTGAAGCTGCTGCGTGCTGCTCCAGCATATACGTTTGCAGTTGGAGGTATCTAAAATTATCTAAATTAGAAAGATTGAAGGATTAAGTGTATGAGAATCTGGGTTGGGGGGGGTATCTACCCTCATAGCTTGGTGTGGGGAACAAAAGCCCCATTAAGACCACCTCTTAAATGTCAAGTCTTGTGCAGGTTGAAACTACGCATCCCATGCAAACCACCTAAAGGACCACAGAAAGGGGCCAATATGAAAAAATTTCTCACCATAGTAATATTGTTTCTTACAAGGTATTCTTCAATATGTTTGACAAGTGTAGTATGCCAGCTGGATTCAGCTGCCTCAGAGGTGGAGTCCGTGCTAATGATTTTTGGCATCAGCCAGTCAGAGAGCAGGAGAGGAAGTGCTGCCTGTAACCAGAGTGGGCGGTCAGTCAGATTCATTTAGAAGCTAAAGGGCAAAAAGCTCCAACAGTACTTATGAAAAACTATTAAACTAAAGGAACAAGAACAATACATAAAAATTATAAAACACCCATAACTATAAAGGGGGGAATTGTTTAACCAGGAAAGGCACACTAAGCCGAAGCTTGTTTCCAGGCGTGACCTTGGAGCACAAGGAAATTAAGTGACTTGCTCAGGGTCACACAGTATGCAAGTGGAAGCTGTGGGATTCAAACCCTGGTCTGGTCTGCTGGATGTCACCAGATTTGCAGCTCAGAGCGTTAAACCACTGCGCTATACTGCCTCCTTAAGCTCTAAGGTATTGAGTCCAAGCAGTTACAAATTTGGCTAAAGTATGGACTATAGACCTACTCAGTCAGGTTATGTAGGGGAGGATGGATGGGAGGTCAAGCATACTGAAGGATACCTTGGAAGAAACAATATTACTACGGTGAGTAATTTTTTCTTCTCACCCCAGGAATTTTTCGGTATACTTGTCAAGTGCAGATTACAAAGCAGTGTAGTTGGGAAGCAGGTACAGAACCTACTTTAGAAATGGGTTCTGCGAGATGGCTATGCCAAATTTGGCATCTGACCTGGACTGTACATCAAAACAGAAGTGTTTTGTGAAAGTGTGTACAGTCTTCCAGGTAGCTGCTTTGCAGATATCCAGCAAGGGGATGTCCCTTGCAGCTGCAGTGCCCCTAGTGGAGTGGACCCTGAGGCCTTGAAGTGGCTGCTTGCCAGCCTTACTGTAATAGGACTGAATGTAAGAGACTGTCCAGTGAGAGATGGTCCTCTTAGAAGCTGGTCTGCCCTTGCCTACCTCGCCATAGATGAGGAAGAGCGGAGTATGTGAAGTTCTGAGCTGCTTGGTGTGCTCCAGGTAGTAAGTCAGTGCCCTTTTCACGTCCAAACTATGTAGCTTTCACTCTCCAGGCGTGGATCTGTCTGTGAAGAAGACTGGAAGTGTTATGGACTGGTTCAGGTGGAATTCTGACACTACCTTGAGGAGAAATTTCTGATTTGTCCTGAGAACTACTTTATCTTTGTGGGCGACAATGTAGTTTGGTACAGTGCAGAGTGCCTGCAGCTTTGAAATCCTTCTGGCTGAGGTGATTGCCACCAAAATGACAATTTTCTAAGTGATGTACTTTAGTTCTGCTGTAGCCCTAGACTTAAAAGGTGGTTCCATCGGTTTGGCTATGCAGAGGTGCAAGTCCCAAGGAGGGATAGGTTCCCTAAGTGGGGGTTGAAGGTGTAACAGGTCCTTGAAAATTTTCTTAAAAATGGAATGAGAAATTAGAGATTTCTCTGCCAGCAGAAATGTAGGCAGTAATGTCTGCTAGGTGACCTTTCAGGGATGAGGCAGTTAGGCCTGAGGCCTGTAGGTGCACCAAGTAGTCAAGCACTGAAGAGAGAGTAGCTTTCAGTGTGTGAATGTGCCTGTCCTTGCACCATAGGGAAAGTCTTTTCCATTTAGAAGCATAAGACTTTTTAGTACTAGGTTTCTTAGCCAGACGAAGGATCCTTAGAACTTGTTCGGAGTACTGAGAGTCTGGGTACTCTAGCTCTTTAAGTACCAGGCGTTGAGGTGAAGATATTCTATGTTGGGGTACGTTATCCCCATCTGAGATTGAGTCAGGAATACCACGGTTGTCTTGCCCAGTCTGGTGCCACCAAAATCATGGTGGCAGGCTGGGTTCTGAGCTTCAGAAGGACCCTGATAATCCA